>JAPDOI010000393.1:627500-666857 GCA_029168955.1 Aplectana chamaeleonis | reverse complement strand
CATAGGCATCTGATGACGTCATCAGGCTGTCATGTAAAGTACATAGGGCATCTGATGACGTCATCAGGGTGTCATCATAACAAAGTACATAGGGCATCTGATGACGTCATCAGGGTGTCATGTAAAGTACATATAGGCATCTGATGACGTCATCAGGGTGTCATGTAAAGTACATAAGGCATCTGATGACGTCATCAGGGGTGTCGCGTAAAAGTACATAGCAGGCATCTGATGACGTCATCAAGGGTGTCATGTAAAGTTACATAAGGGCATCTGATGACGTCATCAGGGTGTCATGTAAAGTACATAGGGCATCTGGATGACGCGCGTCATCAGGGTGTCATGTAAAAATTACATAGGGCATCTGATGACCGTCATCAGGGGTGTCCATGCGTAAAGTACATAGGGCATCTTGATGACGTGTCGAATTCAGGTGTCGCGTATAAAGTACATAGGGCATCTGATGACGTCATCAGGGTGTCATGTAAAAGTACATAGGGCAATCTGATGAGCGTCATCAGGGTGTCATGCCTGTAAAGTACATAGGGCATCTGATGACGTCATCAGGGTGTCATGTAAAGTACATAGGGGCATCTGATGACGTCATCAAGGGTGTCATGTAAAGTACATAGGGCATCTGATGACGTCATCAGGATGTCATGTAAAGTATAGGGCATCCTGATGACGTCATCAGGGTGTCATATAAAGTACATAGGCATCTGATGACGTCATCAGGGTGTCATGTAAAGTTACCATAGGGCATCCTGATGACGTCATCAGGGTGTCATGCTCAAAGTACATAGGGCATCTGATGACGTCATCAGGAAATCAATCATGTCAAAAGTACATAAGGGCATCTGATGACGTCATCAGGGTTGTCATGTAAAGTACATAGGGCATCTGATGACGTCATCAGGGTGTCATGTAAAGCTACATAAGGGCATCTGATGACGTCATCAGGTGTCATGTAAAGTACATAAGGGCATCTGATGACGTCATCAGGGTGTCATGTAAAAATTACATAAGGGCATCTGATGACGTCATCAGGGTGTCATGCGTAAAGTACATAGGGCATCCTGATGACGTCATCGAAGGAGAGTGTCATGTAAAGTACATAAGGGCATCCTGATGACGTCATCAGGGTGTCATGTAAAGTACATAAGGCATCTGATGACGTCATCAGGGTGTCAGTGTAAAGTACATAGGGCATCTGATGAAGCGTCATCAAGGGATGATCATGCATAAAAAAAGGTACATAGGAGCATCTGATGACGTCATCGAGGATGTCATGTATAAATACATAGGGCATCTGATGACGTCATCAGGGTGTCATGTAAAGTACATAGGGCATCTGATGACGTCATCAGGGATGCCTGTCATGTAAAGTACATAGGGCATCTGATGACGTCATCAGGGTGTCATGTAAAAAGTTACATAGGGCATCTGATGACGTCATCAGGATGATCATGTATCGCAAAGTACATAGGGCATCTGATGACGTCATCAGGGTGTCATGTATAAGTATATAGGGCATCTGATGACGTCATCAGGGTGTCATGTAAAAGTACATAGGGCATCTGATGACGTCATCAGGTGTCATGTAAAGTACATGAAGGCATCTTGATGACGCAGTCATCAGGGTGTCATAGCAAAGTATATAGGGCATCTGATGACGTCATCGGGGTGTCGCGTAAAACATATAGTAATCTGACGACGCCATCAGGGTGTCATGTAAAGTACATAAGGGCATCTGATTACGTCATCAGGTGCTCATGTAAAGTACATAGGGCATCTGATGACGTCATCAGGGTGTAATGTAAAGTACATAGGGCATCTGATGACGTCATCAGCAGGGTGTCATGTAAAGTACATAGGGCAGTCTGATGACGTCATCAGGGTGTCATGTAAAGTACATAGGGCATCTGATGACGTCATCAGGGTGTCATGTAAAGTACATAGGGCATCTGATGAGCGTCATCAGGGTGTCATGTAAAGTACATAGGGCATCTGATGACGTCATCAGGATGTCATGTAAAGTACATAGGGCATCTGATGACGTCATCAGGGTGTCATGTAAAGTACATAGGCATCTGATGACGTCATCAGGGTATGTCATGTAAAGTACATAGGGCAATCTGATGACGTCATCAGGGGTGTCATCTTGTAAAGTACATAGGGCATCTGATGACGTCATCGGGGTGTCATGTAAAGTACATAGGGCATCTGATGACGTCATCAGGGTGTCATGTAAAAAGTACATAGGGCATCTGATGACGTCATCAGGGTGTCATGTAAAGTACATAGACATCTGATGACGTCATCCAGGTGTCGCGTAAAGTACATAGGGCATCTGATGACGTCATCAGGGTGTCATGTAAAGCTACATAAGGCATCTGACGTCATCGGGGTGTCATGTAAGTACATAAGGGCATCTGATGACGTCATCAGGGTAAACGTAAAGCATAGTATCTGATGACGTCAAATAGTGTCATGTAAAGTACATAGGGCATCTGATGACGTCATCAGGGTGTCATGTAAAGTACATAGGGCATCTGATGACGCGTCACTCAGGGTGTCATGCGTAAAGTACATAGGGCATCTGGATGACGTCATCAGGTGTCATGTAAAGTTACATAGGGCATCTGATGACGTCATCAGGATGTCAGTGTAAAGTTACATAGGGCATCTGATGAGCGTCATCCGGAAATTGTGCATCGCGTAAAGTACATAGGGCATCTGATGACGTCATCAGGGTGTCATGATTTAAAGTACATAGGGCATCTGATGACGTCATCAGGGCTCGTCATGTAGAAGTACATAGGGCATCTAATGACGTCATCAGGGTGTCATGTAAAAATTACATAGGGCATCCTGATGACATCATCAGGGCTGTCATGCAAAGTACATAGGGCATCTCGATGACGTCATCCAGAAGGTGTCATGTAAAAGTACATAGGGCATCTGATGACGTCATCAGAATTTCACGTAAAGTACACAGGGCATCTGATGACGTCATCAGAACGTCGTGCCAAGTTACCATAAAGCATCTGGTGACGTCATCAGGACGTCGCCAAGGTGGTGCCAAGTGCATAGGGCATTTTCTGACACTTCATCAGGACGTCGTGGAAAGTGAGTAGCGCTTCATTTTTAGCGTGCGCAACAAGTTCTGTTGCTTACTGATTATTATAGCAATCCATGCTATTCGAAAATTTATTGAAGATTTTTTCAGGGATATTACTTCGTAATATCAATAAAAAGTGAACAATTCTATCAAAGAAGGGTCTCTCCAAGCAAAAGAGAGTTTGGTTGGCGTCAGAAACGTTCCAACAAAAAGGGAACAATAGGTAAGGTTGAATGAGGAGAGTCTTTACAAAAAGAGTGAATGGGCAATAGTTTCCTGAGACTGGATTTTCCTGCCCGATACTTCTTAACAGCAGAAACAAACCGTTGTGGTACTTCACAAGGGAAGAGTTCAATGGTTTCCAAGAATGGACTTCTATTCGTTGACGAGGATTATTTTAAAAAAATATTCTCATTAGATGTTGCACTTTTGGTTTCGCTTCTCGTAGCAGCTGGAGCTAACCGTCCGTCTGTGTTTTTGGCATCATCTTCTATTCTGATGGTAAGTATTAAGGTTTACATGCGTACATACTTTTTAACGGTTTTCGTGTGTAGTCAAGACGAGTTTTTGGAACCACAGAGTGCTTCCCGTGTAAAAAACACCACGCAACGGTTTGTTTTTGCTATTAAGAAGTATCGGGCAGGAAAATCCAGTCTCAAGGAAACTATTGTTCACTTTTGTAGACTCTCACTCATTCAACTTACCTATTGTTCCCTTTTTGTTGGAACGTTTCTGACGCCAACCAAACCTCTTTTTGCTTGGCAGGAAGACCCCTTTTTTGATAAGATAATCGTATTGAACTAGTCATTCCGTACCTTGTTTGGAATTTGAATGTCAAACCATCAATACTGATAATAGCTTGGATCTTCACTATATGCGTGCCGAATTCAACAGATGACTCCATGTTCCGCTGAAAAGAAACATTCTGGTTGTCAAAGGAGAGAATAAGAGAAATGTGAGGCTTACATACTAAAAAATACGCCGGTATCCTGCTATCATTCGAGCTTATGATCATCCCATTATGAATAGATTTGTGATGCTTAAAAATTCCATCAAATTAAGTATTGAGCAGTCCTTACAGCAGACTCAATGTGTCGTACGTCACTGCAAAGCGCCGTCCTGCCATTATTGATCATCACCCGGTATGCCTGCAAGAATCATACATAATAATAAACAGCTAAGAGTTGACAGGTTACCGTTGACCGGTGACCGCAGAATGTGCGGGACCTAAATGGGAGTGCGCCAAGCGCCGTGGAATGTTTGTGGGACCCAACTAGGGGCGCGAACCGGACTGTGTTCCCAGGAACGATAATAACCAAGTTCCCATTCAACAGTGACTCTATTTACCTATGCGTCATAATACACGCTTACAAGTACGCCGCGATGCGGGGTAGATGCGCACTTTGTACATTCATGTAAGGGGAAGCAGCAATAATGGGCGACTCGACAACTCGACTTTACCCGTAGCAGTCCGGAGTAGGGCACCGCTGAGCTGCACTAGGAAGATCACCATAGGATAGACCGTTCATAACTAAAATAAGTTCAACTAAGCTAAACTAAACTAGACCTAAGCAGGCCAAATATTTCGCGGCTAATTCGCGGCGAGCATTATTTGACGGCTATTTCGCGGCTATTACGCGGCGAGCAGGCATTTCACGGCTATTTCTCGGCCAAAACTCACAGAGACCGCGGCTATTTTTTGGCTTCTCACGGAACCGACAAGAAGTAGCCCTGGAGTAGCCGAGATATACCCAAGAAATAAATAAAAGTAAACAAAAGTAATCAAGGCGCAACCGTTGCCGGCTCGCCGAGCCACCATCTGGGGCCGCCAACACTTGGGCGGGACCTCCAGAGGCTGAACGAGGTTCATGTACCTCAAACGTGGGTAATTGAGCCGACAGAGGTGCTGACATCAGAACTGTGGTTAGCGCGAAGCGCTCACCAGATTTGGCTTTGATTTCCCATCGCGCAACCCCCTGATCTCAGTATCAGGGTCCAGAGTAAACGTAGGAAGATCGTTCTTTTTGCATTTAATATATTTTAGAAAGGTGAATAACTTTTCAAAAAATGGTCCAGAATGGTTACCTGAGATTCGAGAAAAAGTGTCAAAACCACGTCATTTTGGTCGAAAAAATGTTCATCTCCCTTTTTTTCAGTTGGCGTTCACGATCTTGTTGGAACACTTATCGTTGAGCTAGAGAGCTCATTTTTTACCAGGGAGCTGGTTTTGTTTGCACCTAGCTCCTGTCAAATTTTGAAGTTGGTTGCTCAATTTTTGCGGAACCTCAGAATTGAGGGTCAGGAAAGACAAAAACACGTAAACATGTTATTATAAACCATCCGACGTTTACTTATTCGTAAAAATGAACTAGTGAAATATACACCGTTACTGATAGGCTTTTGCTCAGGACTTGACGAGGCAACGTTTCAATCAATACGGCGGGATCTCGGAAGTACTTTTTGGAAAGCCACACGGTGTGACTCAGAAGTGCGCCACAGAACGCCGTAGATAGTGTGCGGGACCCCAGAAGGAGTGCGAAAGACGCCGTAGAAAGTGTGCGGGACCCAAATGGGTGTGCGCAGAATACCGTAGAAAGTGTGCGGGACCCAAGTGGGAGTGCGCTGGACGCCGTAGAAAGTGTGCGGGACCCAAGTGAGAGTGCGCCGGACGCCGTAGAAAATGTGCGGGACCCAAGTGGGAGTGCACCGGACGCCGTAGAAAGTGTGCGGGACCCAAATGGGTGTGCGCAGAACGCCCTAGAAAGTGTGTGGAACCCAAATGAGAGTGCGCCGGACGCCGTAGAAAATGTGCGGGTCCCCCGTGGGAGTGCGCTGGACGCCGTAGAAAGTGTGCAGGACCCAAATGGGTGTGCGCAGAACGCCGTAGTAAGTGTGTGGGACCCAAATGAGAGTACGCCGGACGCCATAGAAAGTGTGCGGGACCCAAATGAGTGTGCTCCGGACGCCGTAGAAAGTGTGCGGTACCCAAATGAGAGTGCGCCGGACGCCGTAGAAAGTGTGCGGGACCCACGTGGGAGTGCGCCGGACGCCGTAGAAAGTGTGCGGGACCCACGTGGGAGTGCGCCGGACGCCGTAGAAAGTGTGCGGGACCCAAATGGGTGTGCGCAGAACGCCGTAGTAAGTGTGTGGGACCCAAATGAGAGTACGCCGGACGCCATAGAAAGTGTGCGGGACCCAAATGAGAGTGCGTCGGACGCCGTAGAAAGTGTGCGGGACCCTAGTGGGAGTGCGCCGGACGCCGTAGAAAGTGTGCGGGACCCACGTGGGAGTGCGCTGGACGCCGTAGAAAGTGTGCAGGACCCACGTGGGAGTGTGCTGGACGCCGTAGAAAGTGTGCGGGACCCAAATGGGTGTGTGCAGAACGCCGTAGAAAGTGTGTAGGACCCAAATGAGAGTACGCCGGACGAGGACACCGTATAAAGTGTGCGGTGACAAAGTGAAAGTGCGCAAGACGCCGTAGAAAGTGTGCGGGACCCAAGTGGGAGTGCGCCGGACGCCGTAGAAAGTGTGCGGGACTCAAGTGGGAGTGCGCCAGACACCGTAGGATGTGCGCGGGACCCAAATGAGAGTGCGCCAGACGCCGTAGAAAGCGTGCGGGACCCAAGTGGGAGTGCGCCAGACGCCGTAGAAAGTGTGCGGGACCCAAATGAGAGTGCGCCTGACGCCGTAGAAAGTGTGCGGGACCCAAATAGAAGCACGCCCATGCCGATCATTTTTTCCGCAGGGCTACCGTAACCATTCTTGAGCAAAACATGATAACGAACGATAACACACGCTCATAACATGCGGGGTATAAAAGGGCAGAGGAGCGGTATGCATTCATTAGTGGCTGAGGAGGTCGAAATCGTGCAAACACGTTTGTTGGCTATTACGATGTTTTCATATCCAAGCTGACACTCAGAAAATTTTTGAAGGAGGGTTACGGTAGCCCTGCGGAAAAATGATCGGCATGAGCGTGCTTGTGACCCAAATGGGTGCACGCAGAACGCCGTAGAAAGTGTGTGGGACCCAAATGAGAGTGCGTTGGACACCGTAGAAAGCGCCGTACCCAAATGGGTGTGCGCAGAACGCCGTAGAACGTGTGCAGGACATCAGTGGGAGTGTGCAAGATGTAACAGAATGTGCGCAGGACATCAGTGGGAGTGTGCAGGACTACAGTGGGAGTGTGCAGCACCTCATAGAAATTGTGTAGGACATCAGTGGAAGGGTGCATGACATTAGTGAGAACGTGCAGGACATCATAGAAAGTGTACAGGACATCAGAGGAAGTGTGCAGGACGTCAAAGAAAGTGTGCAGGCCATCAGATGGAGTGCGCAGGACGTCATAGAAGGGGGGGGGGCAGGACATCAGTGGGTTTACTTTCATCTAACACCACCAGGCATAAATCATGTTAGAAAGGAAACCTTCAGGAAAAATAAATGAAATTCCTGAAAGTTTAGGTTCCTGGCAAAAGTGAAGATTTGGCATGGCCATAGAAATATACTCAGTTAAAAAGGGAAAATAAAGAAAAATGAAAAAAGGTTTTGAAATATTCCCGAGAACGATTTGGCGTAGAATAATTTGTTTTTCGGGAAATGAAGTGAAATAGTTGAAAGTATGATTTGGCAGTCGAGTTTGAACCAGCTACTGATAAGAGTTGTGCAAAACGAGAGATCGCCTTGTCTGTGCTTATCCGTAGAACATATCAAAGCGCGTAATCACGCGTGTTGATTTTACTTCACCTAATACGTGAAGACCGCCGCATTACAGCTCCCGAGAGTTTTGATGCTTCCCATTTCACGCGTGATTTCGCTTTGATATGTTCACCGGATAAGCACAGACAAGGCGATCTCTCGTTCTGCACAACTCTTATCAATAGTTGGTTCAAACTCGACTGCCAAATCATACTTTCAACTATTTCACTTCATTTCCCGAAAAACAAATTATTCTACGCCAATTCGTTCTCAGGAATATTTCAAAACCTTTTTAAATTTTTCTTTATCTTCCCTTTTTAACTGAGTATATTTCTATGGCCATGCCAAATCTTTACTTTTGCCAGGAACCTAAACTTTCAGGAATCATGCCTCTGGAATGAGCCGTATAACTACTTGGAGAGCATTTTTTCTCGGCTGTTTCGCGGCTATTTCTTGTTCAAAACTCTCAGATTATTACAGACAACGTTACCGTCAATCGTAACTATTGCAATGTGGCCCATAAGTAGACGTCCAAAGAAGATATTGCGGTCTCTTCGCGTCGCTCCCCCAAACCCACGAAACAAGTCAAACCCGAGAAAACATTTCTGGTTCAATCGCAACGGCTTAGATATGTCCATAAAGGCTATTTTTTCAGGTCAAAGATTACCTCTGAACATGATAAAGATGTAGGAAGTAATCGTGAGAACTAGTCATTGCGTACCTTGTCTGGGAATTGAATGTAAAACCATAAATATTGATATGGGTTTGAATCTTCACTATATGCATGCCGAATTCGGCTGAAGACTCCATGTCCCGCTGAGAAGAAACATTGTGGTAGCCAGAGGGGTTCTTGCTCCTTAAAAAGTCACGAGCTCACTCCTGACCTGGCACGCTGTTTCTCTCCTCTTTAGCCAAGAAGTCAGTCAGATCTGACCGAATGTAGTCAGTCAGATTTGGCTGAGTGATTCAGCTTATCTTGTTTGTTGCTGACTTTCTCTACTTAGCCTAGGTCGCTATCCTACAACACGTACGTCTGAAATAAGTGCGGCTCATTTGAATTCTTTTCAGAACATGGATTTCCAGAAGTTTAGCATCCTGTAAAAAGTAATGATTTGGCAATGTTATAACTACAAGAAATATAGAAGTTGACAGAATAAAATTAAAAAAAAACAACTTGAAATATGTTTGAGTATGATTTGGCACAAAATAACCAGAAGTGATGAAAAACTTTGAAATGTAGTGAAATGACCAAAACAGGATTCGGCGGTCATTCATAGGCCAACTTTTGATAAGTAGTGACTGACGAGGGATTTAATTTTGCAAGATTCTCCGTTAAAGGCAGTGTTCACGATGATTCTAGTTCCCGAGTTTTTCACATAAAACAATGCTTTGACCTCCAAGTGTTCCCAAAATTACGAAGAAACGACGAGAAACGCATTAAAACGTTGTATTTCAGTGACATTATTCTTTAACGTGGACTAGTTGTCCGGTTGAATGAACATGTTCATGGTGGTTGTCACCGGCGAACATTTGGGTCAATCGAAGATAGAAGAATATTTTATGCAAAGCAGGATTAGTTAGGGCCCTAAGGAGAGAACGGATCGATAGAGAGTAGAGAATTGCAAATGACGGGTCCACAAAAGATGTCAATGTTTTAACAAACACTTCCCCTGATACTTAAGAGGCGGGGTGATACTTAAGGATTTCGTGTACTTCTGGCGCGTTTTTTCCAATTTCTACGTCATTTTATTTCTTACCGGGGGCCACTTAATCGATATAGCGAATAATCTCAAACTTGAAGATTATCGTGAACACTGCCTTTAAACTTATCAAAGCGAAATCAAGCGCTCATCGGATTTGAGCGTTACGTTCACATAGTTCACCTATGCTGATTTCCGTATTACAGCTTCAATGAAATGTTTTACGGTTTCCGTTGCGCGCTTGATTTCGCTTTGATAAGTTTAACGGAGAATCTTGTAAAATTTAATCCCTCGTCAGTCACTACTTATCAAAAGTTGGCCTATGAATTACCGCCAAATCCTGTTTTGGTCATTTCACTACATTTCAAAGTTTTTCATCACTTCTATTTATTTTGTGCCAAACCATACTCAAACATATTTCGAGTTGTTTTTTAAAATTTTATTTTGTCAACTTCTATATTTCTTGTAGTTATAACATTGCCAAATCATTACTTTTGCCAGGACGCTAAACTTTTGGAAATTTCCTATATTTTTCCCAAAGGTTCCCTTTCTAACCTGATTTTTGCTTAGCGATTCCCATTTTGGAGAGGTTTTATGAAAGCTCTTGCCTACGGTAAATAATTGAATCATTACCGATCGGTGTGGTCGGACGACTATAACTCCTAAAAATTGTGACCCGCAGACATAAAAAACGACCTATTATTTCCTACTGAGGTCCCGTACACGTTTTACGGCGTCGTGCGCTTTCCCACTGGGGTCCCGAACACTTTCTTTGGCGTCCTGTGCACTCCCACTGTTGGGCCGCACACTTTCTGCGGCGTTCGGCTCACTCTCATTTGGGTCCCACACACTTCCTGCGGCGTCCTGCGCACTTCCACTTGGGTCTCGCACACTTCCTACGGCATCCGGCGCACTCTCATTCCGGTCCCACACACTTTTTGCGGCGTCCTTCACACTCCTACTGTGGTCCCGTACATTTTTACGGCGCCCTGCGCATTACCACTGGGGGCCCGCGCACTTTCTGCTGCCTGCGCACTCCTCAAATCCTATTCACAACAACCGTCTCAAAGAGGAAGCAATCCTGGGCGGAAGCCTATCATTAGCTGTGTTGATTTTCATTAGTTCATTTTTGAAGTTCAGTGAGCGTCGGAGGGTTTACAATAACATGTTTACATGTTTTTTACCCGTCTTGGCCCTCAATTTTTAGGTTCCGCTAAAACGGGGCTTTCGGCTCCAAAATTGAATAGGAGTTAGCTGCATCCATTTCCAGCCTCCTGCTAAAAAATTTACTTCCTAGCTAAATTTTAGGTGTTGCAACAAGATCGTGAATGCCGTCTGAAAAATAGGAGATTAACAGTTTTCCGAACAAAATCATGTGGTTTTCTCAAGCTTTCTCGGGTGCCAAGAAACCATCCCACAAGGGTCATCCCTGTTGTGATGCTAACGGGAGGGGGGGGGGGGGTCACACCCCCACCACTGTTGGCAGTGGGGTCCAACCCACTGCAAACCGTGGGGAGATGGGTCCATACTTGGGTGCCACCTCCCCCCCCCCCCGAGCCGTGGGGTTATCCCCTCGGCGACAAAAATTATCCTCCGGTATCCGGGTGATCTTTTGGAAAGTGACTAAAGCCACCTTCTAGGTCCGACTCCGAAGAGCCGACTGAGGCACACGGTGAGATGAGGAGCCTTTTATACCAGCAACATTGTTAATACCTTTGTCTAAACATGTCTATTTTCATACGCGTCTTGACATAGTACACGTAAAACAGGTTTTAACTTGCCTCAGTAAGCCAGAGCGCAAGTTTAACAGGATATATCCAGAGTGAGAATTTTGTGCCGGGGGCAAATTATAATCCTATATGGAAGGATCTTTCTGCGGCGTCCTGCGCACTCCTCAAGTCCTATTTACACCAACCATCTCAAAGAGAGAACAATCTTGGCCGGAAGCCTATCATTAGCTGTGTTGATTTTCACTAATTCATTTTCGAAGTTCAGGGAGCGTCGGATGGTTTGCCATAACATGTTTACATGTTCTTACCCGTCTTGACCCTCAAAATTGAGGTTCCGCTAAAATTGAGCTTTCAACTCCAAAATTGAATAGGAGCTAGCTGCATCCATTTCTAGGCTCCTGCCAAAAAATTCCTAGCTCAATTTTGAGTACTGCAACAAGATCGTGAACGCCGTCTGAAAAAAAGGAGATTAACAGTTTTTCGACCAAAATCAAGTGGTTTTCGCCATTTTTCTCGAGCGCCAAGAAACCATTCCAAACCATTTTTGGGTGTACATCCCAACTTTTTACGCTCTTTCCAATGGGGGAGAAACCGCATTTCCACAGTCACTCCGAACGCCGATTTCGTAATCGCAGAGTTGCGCGTGGGCGAGTTAAAGCCAAATCTGGTGCGCGCTTCGCGCGCACCACAATTCAGTCAGGCTGAGCTGAATTTTTCGCCGGCTTTACTACGGGCCATACAGCCCACCCCCCGGAGTCGAACTTAAAAAATTTTAGAGCCACTTCGAGTGAGCCGATTGGAGGGGTTGGGCTGGATAGGAGCACCCGGAATCTAGTATGCTTTTTTCCTGATTTCGGAGTTTTCTTCAACGGTAGGTTACGGTAAATCAGATGTCATTCAGCTACAGTGAACTTCTATAATCCTTCGAATATCAGATTCGATCAGCACTTTAACAAATACCTCAATCAGAGGTGTGCGTTTTTCTTTTTTCGATTTTTCTGTTTTCTCGTGTTCCGCCCCTTTTAACTAAAAAACCAATTTTGAAAAAAAAAACGAAGATGAGGTTTTTCGATCGAAAATTTTCGATTCTGATGCGATTCGTAGTGAATCATTTGCTGCTCACTGGCGTCTGCAGCAAGTTTGCCTTCGCCAATGCCTTGCATCGTGCGCCTAGCGTGATCTCGATGACGAAGAGCGGCCATGACCTGCAGGCAGCCGTTATTTTATTGGTTTTAAGTCAATCCATTACTTTTGCGATAAATTAGCAAAACACGTATTATGTATAAAAAATAAGGTTACAAACCGTTCAGATTTTTAGGCCAATTCTCTTAGAAACAAGACAGTTTATATCACAATTTTTTTGAGCGGTTTTCACATCATGGACTGATAGAGGGTTCAAAAAATTGAGGTCCTCACTTTTATAGCTCTCGTGGAAGCTATCTTTTGAGAATTATGATCCTCCGAAGTCTAGGTCTGGTGGTCGTAATGTGTCCAAATCGCTGAAAGGGCGAGTGTCTCGAAACTTGAACAGCGATCACTTGAGTGGTCATTACCGCCCATCCCGCTCCCCCATCACTGTGAAGATGTATCATTCATACTTTACTAGAGAAGCGGGAGGTGTCTCGCCATGAGTCCTCGTAAAGCCTCTTTCACACTTGCCCGACCGACATCGGACGACTCGTTATCGAATGTGTAATATCTATCTACCCTACCCAACCCGTCTTATCTATCTTAACTTATCAAATTTGATAACGAGTCGTCCGACGTCGGCCGGGAAACTATGAAAGGGGCTTAAGAGAAGCGAATCCACCATATCAGAGAGGAACGTAAAGGCCAATCGAACATCGCCCGACACGACGCGGTCGCGTCACGGCTCTCGTAAAGAAAATTGATGATAAACAATTGATAAAGGTAGGGTATAAAAGAGGTGGAGAGCGGTGTGTCTTCACTCACATACAGTCCTTCTCCAGGGGTGAGCAGTAGAAGATCTGCCTGGACTAGGAACTAGGAAAACAGCACCAGCGGTGATCAAGATATAACAAAAAAGGAGTAAAAACTTAGAAACTTATAGAGCCGTAACGCAACCGCGTCGTGTCGAGCAATGCTCGGTTGGCCTTTACGTTCTTATCCATTTCAGGGGTAGCTCTATGATTCTGAAAAACATTGTGTTATGCAGGTGACCCACTCGGACAGAAAATAGGGCTGACCGCTCGCAACAATAGGACCGACCGCGGGATCGGCGACGTTCCGACCGCATCATTGCGAGCGTTCCGACCGGTATTCAGCCGCGGTCAGTGCTAAAGTGAGCGCGTTCCGAACGCAAATCTGCATCACGGCGCTTTGCGTTCGGACCGCGGGCAAGTATGATATCACGGCGCCCTTCCGATGGGAGGGGCTCAGAACAGCGCAATACGCCAGCAGGAGATCCTACAATCATGGTGCCCAATACTGGCTATTACAGTATGAAATAGCCAGTACTGGATATCACGATTGGGGGACTCCAGGCTAGCGTATTGCATAACAACATGACCCAAAAAGGATTATATACAAATTTATTTCCAAATCAATTATTAATGATACAATAATTGTGACACAAATTGTGTTTGTTCACAATAATGGCTAAGGGTTATACACAAAAATATGCAACGAAATACTTTACACGATCGAGTTCACAAGTTTCCAAAAAATGACTTCAAATACTTGGAGAAAAAAACGAATTGGAAGTATGGGCAATTTGGATGTCAGAATCCGAAAATAGTGCACGTTGGTGTGATTATAAATGTCAAATATTCGAAAAAACAAGTGAAAATAAATTTTAGTAACTGAAAACATATACAGTCGAACTGCGAATTCCCTTTTTGTGTCACATCCAGTCAAGTGATTCATATTTTGAATGTTATTACTGTAAAACTTCAATCCGCATTCATTTGTTCTGCTTTCACGCTGTTACATGAAGATTATGTTATAAACAACACTGTTTCCAATTATTTCAAACCATCTTTCAAAAATTGTGAACCCGAAAATTAAAACTTTCACAGCGCACAAAAGTGAAGTCATCAAAACTGAGAACACAAGTGGTAACTGATCATTGTTCTCCAAGAACACAGATACCCAGACCGCGTTTAAAAAAATATAGCCAAAGCCTAGTTTTGACTGCAGGTGGTCGCTGCGGCCATGCGAGGGACAACTGTTCCTTTTTCATCGCGCGTAACGGAAAGCCGCTCCAATTGTGATCGCTTCGTGGCAAACGTCCTACATCGCTGGGTCGTGGCGGCAGAATCCTATGTTTTACTGCTTCGCTGCTGGAGGAGCGATTCTCGATAGTCGCTGATCATCGCTCCATCGCTGCCATTATGGCAGCGATGGAGCGATTCCCAGCGAATGACACGTTTTGTCCAATGAATATTGACCCTTTCACATGACAAGATCAGTGTTTTCGAGTCGAAACGCGTTATTGATGAATACCAGCCACTAATTTCACTGATTCATTGAATTTCTTCTATCATCCGTGGGCCTATGCACTATGAACAGAATCGCTGCCGCTGCTACATCGCTGCAGCAGCGGGTGCAAAATCGCTGCGATGAAAAACAGCAGCGATGCAGTCAAAATTAGGCTTAACTATAAGACTGACTGCACATTCGAGATTCCCTACAGCAAAAGAAGCGAAATCGATATCATTAAACGAGATAATGGTAGTAGGGCATGTTATAAGGCTAGTAGAACTTACAAATATCTCCCCATGTAAAACTAAGTGGGCATCTACAGTACCCGCACTAAGTTTTGTAAAAACTGGGAGCATCTGGAAAACTTGGTAAAAAAAGTCTGATGCACGTAACTTCTTTTAATAATGATTTTTCGATTTCTGAAAACGCTATCATATTCGCAGATAAAAAAAGCTACTTAACTATGCGACTTTTAGGCCAAAGATCCCTAAATTCGCTTTGTTTTTGAAGGAAGTAGTCTTTTCAACCGTTTTTCAAAAGCGTCGCGCGCGGCGAAACTTTGAGCTGTATTCGTAGAAGTAATGGAAGGGCGCGCTGCGAAGTGCGGCGAAATTTTTAGCATTATTCGCACGATTGATGGAAGAGCGATCTGTATGCTTTCTTCATAAATTAGGTGTAGATGAGAGTATCTCAAGGTTTGTTTGGGTTGAATTTTAGAAAACTTTCAATTAAGAGTCCGGGGTTCTCGCAACAAAACTCCGACTTTTCATGTAGTTCTCAAGTGTGTTTAATGAAGGACTTCAAGAATTCAACCAACACAAACCTCGAGATTCTCACCTGCACCTAATTCATGAAGAAAACATACAGATCGCTCTTCCATCACTCGTGCAAATACTGCTAAAAATTTCGCCGCACTTCGCAGCGCACGACGTTTTTATAAACGATCGCAAAATTAACTTCCTTCAAAAACAAAGCGATTTTAGGGATAGTCGGCCCACAAGTCACATAATTATGTAGGTATTTGATAGCAGCGGTATTGTAGTTCTGAAAAGAATGGTCTTCAATAGGCAGTTACAAAAAAGTGTTCTTTTAGATATTCGGCCCATACGAAAAATTGAACTAATCAACTACATGAACCTTGGACGGAATGCAGGTGACGACGCTCGAATATGAAATCAGAAAAAACTTATTTGTTCTAGAGTAAATCAAGTGATTTTAGGAAAAGTTCAATGAGCTCATCGTTAAAATAAACCCCTGCATACTGATTTGGATCAAAAATAGGGTTTATCAACTCTGGAAATTTGATTAATATGTTATTATGATCCGTTGAACGGCTGTAATCAGATTACTGATCGATTCGAAAATAAGGGACTAATGCACAAGTACTAGCGGCAAAATTGAACGAATAAGCACTATTAAACAACATTTCATCACAATTATTCAGAGGAAGGAACAAATTCTTCAGTTAAGATTAGTTCTAACCGGAATAATTGTACCTCTGTATGTTCTTCATTGCATAACAGACAGAAAAACATGAGCTTGCTTCTCTATCCAAAACAATGAAAACGGAACTTATACCAAAGTTTGGCATAAACTTTGAATGCTGAATACTTTAGTCCCGCCTAATACCTACAACTGTCACAACAAAGTTCTGAAAAAAATCTAGTCGGGGAGAATCTAAAGTTAGTCCCAAAAAGTGTTACAGACCTAGCTCTGCTACGACGGCCTCTCCAAATGTAGTGCGCAGAAACTTAACGGGATCATCGTACTGTGGTTCAGCATTTCCTAGAACAATAATCTCACTGGATTCAACTGTTAAACCGTAACACAAAACGCATACCTCGCTTTGTAGCCTTCGATCTGTTCCATCTAATTTTCCCCGTCGCCGCTTCGAGCCTTCCCATGCGAAACCTCTCAGAATTTTCTGAAAAATAGAACCAATTTAAGTCGCAAACGTCGTGAGCCTATGTTGCAAAAGCAGATTTATCAGTTGGCTGTGTTTAAACGGTAGCAACAAGTATGAGAGTAGCTTATTATTTTTAAGCTGTTTTGTTAATACCAGGTCAAGTGTACACGCTATGCACATTTTGTACATACATTAAGATGCAAAAGCTTCTTCTCAACCTAAAGGCAGCAGAAGCGCTCAAAAACTTCGTTGGGATAACCACTGGAGTCGTATGGCCCCTAGTAGAACGCTCGCGCTGTTGGAAGCGTCAAAAACTAGTCTAAACTACTAAATTTGAACAATGCAAGTCAAAAATTTTCGTTAACCCCGCCCACGAGCTTCGACAACCCCGCCTCCAAATACGAACTCGTGCAGATTGATTCTACGAATACAGTCGGTGTGGCTGGTTTTTGATGCGTTTGATGATTTCTCAAATCCCAAAGCACTGTTTTGCTGTTGTTCGTACTCCTGGATAAGCTCCTCCCACTTTTCGAAACACTCCTTAGGAGCCCTTGCACACATTCAACGACAATGCACACCTTATTTCAAACTTCTAGGCACTTTTCGCCCTTGTGCGCAATCCCCAGAAGCCCCGCCCACATTTCGGGACATTGAAGACTTGCCCTCGAAGCCCTCACAGACTTCCAGCCTAATTACCCACACTTTTTTCGAATTTCAAAGCACTTTTTCGCCGATGTGTGCACTCCTGTCGAAGCCCCGCCCACATTTCGGAAAATTGAAAACTTGCCCTCGAAGCCCCTGCTACAGACTTCCAGCCTAATTACCCACTTTTTTTCGAATTTCAAAGCACTTTTTCGCCGATGTGTGCACTCCTGTCGAAGCCCCGCCCACATTTCGGAAAATTGAAAACTTGCCCTCGAAGCCCTCACAGACTTCCAGCCTAATTACCCACACTTTTTTTCGAATTTCAAAGCACTTTTTCGCCGATGTGCGCACTCCTGTCGAAGCCCCGCCCACATTTCGGAAAATTGAAAACTTGCCCTCGAAGCCCTCACAGACTTCCAGCCTAATTACCCACACTTTTTTCGAGTTTCACAGCACTTTTTTTTGCCGCTGAGCGCACTCCTGTCGAAGCCCCGCCCACTTCCGATCACTTTCCTTTCACGCCTTTAGAGCTTCCTACTTGTTTCCCTCAAAGCTACGCACCCAACTGAATCCCTACACACCTTCCACAACATTCTGCACATGTCTTCATCAACCGACGGTCAGCACCCGTTTTCAATAAGTATTATTGTTATTCTTGCTAATAACCAGTGTAAACAACGCAGGTTATGATAAAAAGGGGTGTACATACAGGAGACATAAGGGGAACCCAGAACCATACAGTGGAAAGAAAGAAAAATAAAGAAAAACATAAAAAAAGCGAGATGACACGGAAACTGCAGCAGAAATAATCGAGATTCAGGCGTGAAATTGAATGTGTCCTCGCCGCTACATACCATGCAATCTCCCTCACGTCTGCGCGCGGTTGGTCCTAAAGTTGCGCGGTTTCTGCCCGCTTTGCAAAGTTGCGCGCGGTCCGAACGGTAAGAGGTGGGAGCCGTGAAAAGGACCAAAGCGGTCGGAACGCTCGCAACTTTTCAAGATCGTACTGACCGCGTGCTTTGCGCGCGGTCAGCCCTATTCGGTTTTTTGCGAGCGGTCGAAACGGTTCTTGCGCGCGGTCGGTACTAAGGGCGAAAACTTGCGCGCGGTCAAGCCTATTTTCTGTCCGAGCATGCTCGCTATGAAACATGTCTCGTAGATCAAAACGGCATGTGTTTACAATCCATTCATTTAAATTTATTTTCTACTGACTTTTGTCGTTAAAGATTAATCTCAGCTAGCGCTTTATTTTACTGAGGTGTTAGTACGACGTCTCATCAAAATAGCGGGAGCAGTAGTTGTTCCTCATCGTCTTCTAGGAGATTTATATGGCTCTTCTTCAAGGTTTTCGCAGTCTTCTTTTTCTCTTTCATCGCTTCACGTCGTCGCCAATCACCAATTACTCCCCACATGTCGAATACCAGCTCATCCGGGAATTCGAAGATTGACAATTCTGACTGAAATGTAATTCGAATTGGGAGCGATTCCGGAACAATGGGATTTATGACGATAATGTGTATTGTTTTATCCCCCCTAAAAGTTCTCTGCTACACGGTCATGGACGACAGTCGAGGTGCGTTGGGGTCAGCTGAGTTCATTGATCGAACGCCACCTCACCAGCATCTGACCTCGACAAGCCTTGCAAGGACACAATGATAGCGAAGTACTAGGCACAAATGGGTAGATATGCCCTTAGCACTGACCTGTCTAACAGCTTTGTTCATTTCTGGCAGTGTTTCACAGGTGAGAGCGAGATCCCAGAGGGCTTGGGCCATCTGATCGTCCTGCACTCCCAGATAGGAGTCTAGCACTTCATTGAGTCGCATAATCATTTCCCTATCCACGGCTCCCTAGGATATTTATGGTTCCACTCAGACTCGTGGTTGTTTGCGAAATGAGAAAGCTACCTCCTCAATGACAACACCTCCATTTGCCTTGAACCGAAGTGTGCGTAGCCCATCATTTATTGACCTTTTGTGGGTTGTCAACGAGCGCGGCGCAATCTGCTGGAAACCGGACTGCTTGGGCGAAACAAGGCGAAGGGTGAAGCTGAAAGATTTTACGCGATTGTGGAACAACATGCAGTATACAACTGTTGTTGGCTTGAGACTCACTTTTTACCAATCGGCATATTTCTGAGAATACGAACCACTTCGTAATGTCTCATTCCAGTCACATTGATTCCATCAATCTTCTCAATCAGCTGACCGATTTGCAGAGCCGGACGAGCTCGGGCTGAGAATAAAATTGGAAAAGTCATTGGGATTTAGGAAACAAACAATATTGTGCAAACATGGCTTTCTAACTAGACGAAAAATACCGTGCGGTACAAATTGCCACGATAGCTGTAAAATATAGTGTATGGTGCAATTCCACAACTCACACCGGGGATCACGCCTGTAATTCCAGTGCAACCGCATTCTCAATAAATAATCACATAGGAACGGTTGTTTGGCGGTGGAAAAGAGCTTGCCGGTGCAACCGCGGAAGCAAGAATAGAAATATCAGGTTGAAATCACTTGAAACCCAGATTGGACGGTGCAGCCTTCGGCTGCACCGTCAGGCAAGGGAGGTGATCCCCGGGTGGAGGCTGATTTCAGTGTTGGCTGCAATTCGGAGTGGTTTAAATCATTTGAGACCCTGGATGGACGGTGCACCGTCAGGCAAGGGGGGTAATCCCCGGGTGGGGGCTGATTTTCATGTTGGCTGCAATTCGGAGTGGTTTAAATCATTTGAGACCCTGGATAGTGTTGGCTGCAATTCGGAGTGGTTTAAATCATTTGAGACCCTGGATGGACGGTGCAGCCTTCGGCTGCACCGTCAGGCAAGGGAGGTAATCCCCGGGTGGAGGCTGATTTTAGTGTTGGCTGCAATTCGGAGTGGTTTAAATCATTTGAGACCCTGGATGGACGGTGCAGCCTTCGGCTGCACCGTCAGGCAAGGGAGGTAATCCCCGGGTGGAGGCTGATTTTAGTGTTGGCTGCAATTCGGAGTGGTTTAAATCATTTGAGACCCTGGATAGTGTTGGCTGCAATTCGGAGTGGTTTAAATCATTTGAGACCCTGGAGGGACGGTGCAGCTTCGGCTGCACCGTCAGGCAAGGGAGGTAATCCCCGGGTGGAGGCTGATTTTAGTGTTGGCTGCAATTCGGAGTGGTTTAAATCATTTGAGACCCTGAATGGACAGTGCAGCCTTCGGCTGCACCGTCAGGCAAGGGAGGTAATCCCAGGTGGAGACCGATTTTAGTGTTGGCTGCAATTCGGAGTGGTTTAAATCATTTGAGACCCTGGATAGTGTTGGCTGCAATTCGGAGTGGTTTAAATCATTTGAGACCCTGGATGGACGGTGCAGCCTTCGGCTGCACCGTCAGGCAAGGGAGGTAATCCCCGGGTGGAGGCCGATTTTAGTGTTGGCTGCAATTCGGAGTGGTTTAAATCATTTGAGACCCTGGATGGACGGTTTGGCTGCAATTCGGAGTGGTTTAAATCATTTGAGACCCTGGATGGACGGTTTGGCTGCAATTCGGAGTGGTTTAAATCATTTGAGACCCTGGATGGACGGTGCAGCCTTCGGCTGCACCGTCAGGCAAGGGGGATAATCCCCGGGTGGGCGCTGATTTTCATGTTGGCTGCAATTCGGAGTGGTTTAAATCATTTGAGACCCTGGATAGTGTTGGCTGCAATTCGGAGTGGTTTAAATCATTTGAGACCCTGGATGGACGGTGCAGCCTTCGGCTGAACCGTCAGGCAAGGGGGGTAATCCCCGGGTGGGGGCTGATTTTCATGTTGGCTGCAATTCGGAGTGGTTTAAATCATTTGAGACCCTGGATAGTGTTGGCTGCAATTCGGAGTGGTTTAAATCATTTGAGACCCTGGAAGGACGGTGCAGCCTTCGGCTGCACCGTCAGGCAAGGGAGATAATCTCCGGGTGGAGGCCGATTTTAGTGTTGGCTGCAATTCGGAGTGGTTTAAATCATTTGAGACCCTGGATAGTGTTGGCTGCAATTCGGAGTGGTTTAAATCATTTGAGACCCTGGATGGACGGTGCAGCCTTCGGCTGCACCGTCAGGCAAGGGAGGTAATCCCCGGGTGGAGGCTGATTTTAGTGTTGGCTGCAATTCGGAGTGGTTTAAATCATTTGAGACCCTGGATGGACGGTGCAGCCTTCGGCTGCACCGTCAGGCAAGGGAGGTAATCCCCGGGTGGAGGCCGATTTTAGTGTTGGCTGCAATTCGGAGTGGTTTAAATCATTTGAGACCCTGGATAGTGTTGGCTGCAATTCGGAGTGGTTTAAATTATTTGAGACCCTGGATGGACGGTGCAGCCTTCGGCTGCACCGTCAGGCAAGGGAGGTAATCCCCGGGTGGAGGCCGATTTTAGTGTTGGCTGCAATTCGGAGTGGTTTAAATCATTTGAGACCCTGGATGGACGGTTTGGCTGCAATTCGGAGTGGTTTAAATCATTTGAGACCCTGGATGGACGGTTTGGCTGCAATTCGGAGTGGTTTAAATCATTTGAGACCCTGGATGGACGGTGCAGCCTTCGGCTGCACCGTTAGGCAAAGGAGGTAATCCCCGGGTGGAGGTTGATTTTAGTGTTGGCTGCGATTCGAAAAAAAAAACATTTAAAACCAAAAATCGGCAAGGAAGGAAAACTTCGGGTGTGGGCCGATCTTACTGTTGGTCAAAACTCTGATTGAAGAAATGAAACCGAGCAGCCTTATATCAGAGTGAATAGATAACAAACGAGGTTGAAATTCTTGTCTGATTACCCAAAATCCCTTCGATTACCAAGCCAGTACCCTTATTAACTTTCAGTCACATTTCACTGCCACTTTCATGAACATTTCTACCTGAAATTACCGCTTTCCGAAGGAGACGTGAAAGTTTTTTCAAGATTTCCGCAGCTAATCAATAAAATAGGCGTCAATGTTACCATGGATTCTGCATCTACACCATCACACACGCCATTTTACGGCTATCGTGGCAATCGGTACCGCACGGTATTTGGAGTTTACTGGCTTTCTAAACAGGGTGATCGGTGGGCGAGTGTCTTCCTAACGCTACCTTCTATCTATTTAGTTAGCCATCACGCGTTTCCTAGATTTTCATGTTTTCTTTTCTTAGTACAAGAGTCAGCAGCTGTCCTGCGCCTACGCGTGGGATCAGTTTCCACGATTGAAATTATGAGGTGATAGTAGCGATTGAGCAGGGAACACTTCTTTCTATTCCACGACCAGCTCACCTGCAATACTCTTGTCCTTCATACGCTTAATGAATGATCTGCATCGCCCGTTGTCGCTTACGGTAAGACCGAAGAGTCTGCAAAAAGCTTTTCGTTTCAAGGTAGAGCAACACTCCAATTGCTAGAACCGTGTTAGTGCTGTCTAGTTATAGCTTTGTGGCAATTGGTACCGCACGGTATTTCGCGTCTAGTGCATAAGGGATTCAAACTTCGCTCTAAATCGTTTATGCTTCTCTGCACTTGGAGTTCAGGTAGGTGGCCAAAAGACTCTGAGGGCACATTCTTGAAATCTCAAACTCCGCGAATGTCTCAGCCGGCCCGTTTTCGAAAGTAAAACCCAGCTTGCCCAGATCCCAGTCTGGGCGGAGAAAGCAGCGGAGCGGTCGGTCATGGCTAAATATAACAGTGATTAGGAGATTTTGACATGATTAGCCCGATAAGTCTTACTTCGACCGGCTCAAAATGAGGGATATAAGCTATACATAAAAAATCACTAGACGCAAAATACAGATGATTGTAAATTGCCAACGGCACAAAAATATCACGGTAAATAGCTTTGCCTTCTATATTGAGCCGCCACGGTGAACAAAATTGATGATAACCATTTGATAAAGGGTAGGGTATAAAAGAAATGGGGACTATCCTAGATGGGGGGGAGGGAGCATCCAAGATTTTCTCATAGAAATGAATGGAAAACCTGATAAAAGATGCTTGATGCTACTATCAATCATTGTTGTTGATGAAATTCTATAGAAATACTTCGATTGATAGCGTTATAGATCGGTGGTTCATTTAATTTCTGACTTGAATCTTGAGTACCCCCTTTTTCATTGTTTTCGTAGAGACTCCATCGAAATACTTCGACTCCAGGGGTCGTATTCGCCATCAACCCGCCGGGGAGTAGAAGGGTAGATAAGGAGAAATTTCAGTACAAAATGCGCGCTCCACGGCCACCTCTCGCCTCCCTTGGCTTCCCTCGCGTCCGCCGGAATTTTTTGAATCGCATAGCTGAAGAATGGCCGCTTCGCGATGGAATCTTTATCTTTTTGCGGGGATACCGATACGTAACACAGTTTACATTTCCATCTTACATGGTGTAAGATGGGTTGGGTGGTGGCCATCGTGTATCAACACCCCTGAGGAGGCGGGAGAAACGGGGGAGGAGCGAGGTTCCTGATTGGACGTAATACGGGGCTAGCCATGTTGCGTCCAATCAGGAACCTCGCTCCTCACCCGTTTCTCCCGCCTCCTCGGGGGCGTTGATACACCATGGCCACCACCCAGATGGGTTGATCTGCTCCTCTGCCGCGCGCGATATCATCCCTTCCGCTTCCCTTCGACTTCCCTCGGCAGGTTGTTGGCAAATACGACCCCTGAAATTTATTCATTCTCCAACTGAATCCTGAGTGTCCCCCCCCAAACGGTGTCATACCGTGTTACATTCACACACCGTCTTTCTCCAGAGGTGAGCGGCTGAAGCTCTGGGGTGCGTTCCAAGAACATTCTAATTTCAAAATGCGTCCATGGAATCGTAGCCACGTCCACGTGGGAGCAATTTTCAGTTATAATTCGCATCCATGGAAAGCAAATTTGTCCATGCTGGGATTGCTTTTCCTCACACAGCGGCTTGGGAACGTTCTTGGAACGCACCCCTGGACAGACTAGAGAGTAGGGAAGCAGCCTCACCCGATATCAGGCTCTAACTGGAAAGGAAAAACTTCTACACTTCGGTGAGAACTTTGTGCCGTTTTCAAATTATAAACTTGTGGAAAATACAGAATTATAAAAATCAAACCGCAGGTTCTACTCACCGTAGTCCACTGACTATGATAAGAGTGTGGAAAACATCTGCATCCATTTATCGCCATGGTGAGCTGTGGGTCGGTGGAATGGTGTCATGCTCCTCGGGTGCTGTGATTCGTTCCGATATTCTTGGAATAAGGTTTCGTATTACCGTGTGTTTGATGGGTCGCACAAAGGACATTCACATTGAGTCATCGAGGACAAAGACTCGAAGGCTTCCCCAACTACTGCAGTGGGTAGCGCATCGGGCCTTTCTATTCCACGAGTTGCACCAACATGCTGCCCTCTTTCGCTTCAAACACTCCTGTTGCTGCTCCATGCTTCAGCAACAATCTCCTGCGTTTCAATGCTGCCCCAACTGCTGCTCTCGACACCGCTGACAACAAGGTCATGAGAAACCTTATCCCACGAGTGTAGGAATGAATTCTTCTGGAATACTGTTCCACCAACCCACTTCTCGTCAAGGTTATTATTGGAACAGAGTTGTTTTGCACACTCTTATCACCCATTGGGTTACGGTGGAGAAAATCTGCGGTTTGAATATTATAATTCTGTGTGGAAAATACTGTGTGGCGTTCATCGCCTTAAAGCCATAAAATGCTTTTCAACTTTCATTTGGAAGTTTTAGTCGGTCGGGGTTGCTCTTATCCAGCCCACACCCCCCAATCGGCTCACTCGGCTTAGCTCTAAAATTTTGTAAGTTTTTAATCCGATTTTGTTAGATCTTGACCACCGGTGGTGCTGTTTTCCTACATTCTAGTCCAAGGAGAGCCTCTCCTGCTAACCCCTGCAGGAGGAAGGTACGTGAATGAAGACACACCGCTTTCCACTTCCTTCATACCCTGCACTTTATCAATTGGTTATCATCAATTTTGTTTACAAGAGCCGAATGGGGGGGGGGGTGGGCTGTATAACATTATTCGTCGGTCGGTCTGATATGGAAATGCAACTGATATCCTCATTCCATGCCCTTGTGGCAATCAGTATTTGGAGTTTGCTCAAAAAAAAAACTTTTCAAGGCTTTTCAACTGCTCACGGTTCAGATTTTGTCATCTCCACTTCCACAGCTTGGCCTTTGACATGTGCGAATAGCATGTCTGAGTATTCCAATGTGCCGGAGAAAAGTTTGTCCATATCAACCTACGAGTAGAGTTTATTAACTCTCCGTTGCATTGCGTAGCTGTACTGAAGCCTACCTTGAAGGTGTTAATCGTGCAGAAAATGATGTCATCGGGGGAGATGTTGAAGCAGTCAGCAATGGACTGAAACGATATTCTGATCGCTAGAAGCTAAAATAAAGGGCTCTATCCTAGAGGGGGGGGGGCACCCAAGATATACTCATAGAAATGAACAAAAACCTGATAAAAGTTGCTCGGTACTGCTATCAATCATTGTTGCTATTGAAATTCTGTAGAAATACTTTGACTAATAGCGTTTTTGATCGTTATTTCATCTCATTTCTGACTGAAATCCTGAGTGGCCCCCGTCTAGGAAAGTGCCAAAAAAGGTTTTCTCACCTGGAACAACTCATCCACAGAGGCGAAGTTGGAAACGATTGCGGTTGGAGAGCCGTGGGCGAGTTGACAACAAAATTTCAGGCTACGTGCTGCTACTGCTGAATCAATCATTGAGTAGTGGCACTGATGGTGACACTGCCATTTTCTAGAAGTCTTACCTAGTGGATTGCATTCAGTGGCATTGCCGACCTTCATCAACGGATGATCGTCGATGGGGATACTAGGTCTATGGATGAGAGCAGTTTTATGAGTTTGCAGTCGAGGATTAGGTTGAAAAAGTTTCGATGCAGACCGGGCTATGATGTTCGGGTGAGTAGAGCTACTGGGTTGGAAATCCGGCGAATTTCTGAGTGGTTTATTAGGAAAAACTGGAGTGATGACGCTCTCTTTGGGATGTGGTCCGTACTCCTTCAGATTCGCGACAGCTTCTTTCATCTAAACCAAAAAAAAACTGGTTGATGAAGCATTCTCAAGTGCTATCGTAGGCTCTTAGACAGCGTCCATAGTCAGCGCCGAACGACAGTAGCCACCAGCCATTGTGTTCTCAATTATTGACTGAAATGTTAGTGTTTCCCAAGCAAACCTTGCAATATTAGCGTGTAGCCAGCGCTCTTTCTGCTCGACGCGCTCACTTATCGCTCTGAAATCAAGCCTTAAAGGCAGTGTTCACGATGGAAATCGTTTTTCTGTTTTTTTCCGAAAATCTTGAAAACGGCCCCATGCTGATTCCAATGACGTCTCTGATATCGTACAAGACCTTCTGGGAACGGAGTTATGGTCCCTCAAAGATTGAGCTAAGGAAACATGGTGGACGAGTTTTCCAAGGCTTGTAACTTCCGTCATTTGCAGCCGATCTATGCGAGATGACCTGAGTAAAGAGATAAGCTGAGAATGAAGGGAAGAATGGGGCTGATGATTGAAAACTATCGCTCATCTCACGATCTCGAGCATTCGTTTGTTCACGTCGGTGGGCGTGTGTTGCGCTTTTGGGGTTTGCCTTGCGCTCAAAGTCGCAACTTCGGGCTCTTTTGGAGCGTTTCCTGGCTCGCTTTCATGCGTTCTTTCGACGTCAACGTTACAGTTTGCCCCTCCACTACCCATTCCTAGTGGAAACTGAAACACATTTTTTATCGTGAAAACTGCCTTTAGCCATGTTTTGACTGCATCCTCAGGTACTCAGAACGACGGCCGGCGAACCTCTATGCCGAAAACGACGGCCGACGCCCACATTTCGAGGGTGCCGGCCAGCGGCGAACCATGCTGCATGCGACGCACATGCAGCGCGGATATTGGCTCGCCCGCGAACCACAAAACACGCCACGCCATCTTCAATTGATAATGATCACGACTGATCACGTCGTAACGTGGTTATCACGTGCACAGCCGGTATAAAAGGCGCCTCATCTCACTAGAGTCCTCAATCGGCATTCTAATGCCGGCCCTGGAAGGTGACTTCGAGTCACTCTCCGGAGGCCAGCATATTTTTGACTGCTGAGGGGATATGTGTATCTCCACGGCTGGGGGGGGGGCGGTTTTCGCCGCGGTCCGCGCTGAGGGCGGTTCCTCACCGCAGACTGTGACGTGGTTCTCCGCCGTGGGGCCGGGGTGACATGCTTGAGGTTAACAATAATACAAATAATGATCGCGGGCCATCTGGTAAAGGTCGGCGGGCCGTCGACATACGGCTGGCCGGTGAACCAAAAGCGGGCGGCCGGAGGACGGAGACCGCGGGCCAGCTGGGAAAGGTTCGCCGGCCGTCGTCCTGAGTACCTGAGTCGCTGCTGTTTTTCATCGCAGCGATTTCGCACGCGCTGCTGCAGCGATCTGGCAACGGCAGCGATCCTGATCATAGTGCATGGCCTTACGGATTATCGGAGCAATTCAATAAACCAATGAAAATAATGGCTGGTAGTCATCAATAACACGTTTCGACTCGTAAACACTGATCTTGTCATCTGAGAGGGTCAACGTTCACTACACGAAAAGTGTCATTCGCTGGCAATCGCTCCATCGCTGCCATAATGGCAGCGATGGAGCGATAATCAGCGACCAACGAGAATCGCTCCTCCAGCAGCGAAGCAGTGAAACATAGGGTTTCGTAGCCGCGACCCAGCGATGTAGGGCGTTTGCCGCGATCACTACGTTACGATCGTTTCCATTACGCGCGATCAAAAAAGAACAGTGGTCCCTCGTATGACCGCAGCGACCAGGTGCAGTCAAAACATGGGTTTAACTGAAGGGATGATCAGAGTTGCGTCGCGGCGCGACGCAACCTTATTATTGGCTGGGGCGTTGGTTAATCACGACGATCTTTCAATGCGGCCGCCCATCATAGGTCGCCCCGCGCCGCGATGCAACTCTGCTCAGCCCCTAATTACACGTGGATGTCTCTGTTTGCGACAGTTGCCGCTCCAGCTTCTAAACAATCAATATCCTCAACCACACAATGGACAGCTAGTGGGTGTCGCACATCCCTTGTTGCTAGCTATGGGCGCTTTTTTAGGCAGATTGTATCAAAAGTTTCAAGAATAAATAAGCCACCTGGGGGTTGTTGGTGATGCCCTTCAGCGTTCCCATGATGTTTCTTCCCTCATTACTAGACAGTTGTGGAACCAATCTAGACCCGAATGATCCACGCATGAATGGAACTCCGAGTGCGATCCGTGCAGGCATGTTCACTATCATTTTTGGTTTGCTGCAAAGAGCGACGGTATTGGGATTTCGTAGAGCGATCGCGCCATCACTCGACTTTCCATTGACGGCTTCGATACACTTCGAATCTCGGGCAAAGATCTCAGAGTCGAATGGGAACAGCTCGGCTAGCGATTCTGATGAGGGCGTCGATGAGACACAGGAGAGCGTCGGGCTGCTCATTGGTTCTGGTCCCGACGAGGATCCCGAGCTCTCCGTACAGCGTACGACTTCCGCCCATGTTCTTCGAGTACGTTTTGGTATCGCTGCAGGAGGAAGCAGCCTGGTGAGGACTTCCTCATTCTCAGCCTTCGTGGAAGCTTTCCTGAGTCGGTTACGCTCAAACGACTGTGTGCGGGCTCTTGGACGTGGCCATGGTCCAAAGACCACACCGCCTTGTGAGTCATTAGGAATGCTCGAAGCAGAAGCACTACGACCAGGTGGTTTTGGAGTGTCAGGGGAGATGTTGCACAACTGGCATGACTCCTGTGCAGGTCCGAGTAGTGGCTGAGTGGCAGGAACCGATTCACGTGTTTTCGGGTGCGGACTCCATCGGGGAAATTTCGCAAGTGCGCCATATTTCCGTGTTTGCGAACGGGACTGACGCCTGAAAATGGTCATTTGAGTATCATCTGGCAAGGCGAAACTGAGCATTTCAGTAAACGGCACCTGTTGCCGAAAGATCCCTGATGCATGTTAGTGGTGGGTTAGTAGAAAATGAACCAACCGCAAGATTCAACTATTTATAGCTGGCCGCATGGATACGATCACAATCAATATTATCAGTGTAAATATTATTTGCCCTGCAGCTTTCTCTGAGACGATTAAAAGCTACCATCACGAGAAAACATCCACACCAGTTAGGAACTGTTGGAACAATGGAGCAAATTCGTGTTAGTGCTTTTTAAGGCTCACAGAATATAACGCCGTTCGCCTAACTAGGAAAACCTCGCTAGCCAGGTATGGGCTTTTGTGAACGTTCCCTTTTCGACTCGGTCACGCTCTTTCTGAATCTGCCATTAGATTTTGCCACGGACCTCAGGCTAATAAGATACTACTTGGTAAAGTTGCTACCTCTTGAATAGCGTTTTTTTTTGTAATTCTCATGTATCGACCGACTGCTTTCTGCCTTGAGCAGTAGGGAGTCGGAAAAGGTGGATATCGTTCTAAGAATCCGAATGTGACGATCCCCCTAGCAAAATTGGGCAGGGTTTGGCGGGCGCTTGGGTCAAGAATGCTTGCCGAAATCTCACTCTTTCGAGATGAAAGTAATCTGAAAAAGTCGGAAAACCTCATCGGGCTATTTTTTGTGTTCAGGAAAACAGGCAAAACATTTCTGGCCTAAAATACGTAAAATTTCGTCCCCAATCACTAAAAATGCATGGGAAGAAATCGAAGACATGTTTTTCCTCAAAGTCAATAAATCGAAATCATCTTCTGTTGTGATTTATGGCTGAATAGAGATCATACTCACGAAAATAGCTTTCCGGTTTACTGTTTCTCTGTGAATATATTCTTATGATAAACAAAGTCTGCAAAAAGGACCTACGAAAAGGTAAACTATGATGAAAGGATTGATTTAGCACACTTTAGAAGGCCATCAGATTTTCTACGGATCGAAATTTTGGAACTTTTGAAGTACATCTCAAACTGCCTCTTGCTTGCTGTATCGTCGCAAACAGTTTGTGATAGTTGACTGGTGAGGGAGTCAGCTCTTTTGGAAAAATGCCTATGTTCAACCTTCTATATCGCACGGATGGTGCCATCTTCAACACCGGGTCCTGCTGGTGTTTTCAGTCGATTCCAGCTACAAGATCAAAGCCGAAAAGCAATAAGAGGTTTCCTACGCGTACAATGCGTCTGCAGACCAGTTCATTGCGATTCGTTGATGGTATGAATCTCGCACTTTGGGTGTCCTTGAACTAATACCACTCCTCTATTTTCTGGCAATTTTATTGCTGGTAGCGATGCGAAAAACGTGAACACGTGTATCTATTTCGGCGCCCATGAACGATTTCTATCAGTCATTTACTTTTTTTATTATTCTAAGGTGGCCGGCCGCTATATAAAAGCGTTCTCCTCTCTGAATCTCCTTGTCCGAGATGACACTAATCAATGTTTTCGTTTTCTGTGTGCTTTGCGTCGTTCTCGCCGGTTCGCAAAATCTTCAGTGGATATACGGTAACGGATACAATGTTGATCCATTTGGCAACTCGTTCATGGGACAGAGAGACAACGGAATCTTAATAACCTGCAATGGCGTCGGATGTCCTGCTCGTGGATGAAACACCAATTGGGAGAAGAGAGGTTAGATTCCGCCTATACCATTTTCTTGCACAGAATTTTTGTTCATCAATCGAGAAAATACGTTGTAACGTCAGTCCAACAGACTAGCCAACCCGCCCGCTCTTTAGTCTAATTTGGGGCCGTTTTTCCGCACCACGACGAATTGAAAATCCATGTTTGCGTTGTGTTAGGTCTGTGACAGTACAATAATGATCCGTGCTCGAAATTCTTTAGATGCCTCCAGGGATTTCAAAAAAAGACATTCTCATGGCTTAGCGAAAAAATAAGGGAACATCAGGGAAGTTCTTAGGTGTTCAGAAAAATTCTTTTGGATTCAGCTGAAAACCTTCAATTGGGGCTATCTATGGCGCTGAAGGCGAATCTGGAGTCTGCTTGTTGCTAAACTTAAGGTTGCTGAGGGTTACGGTAGACAAAATGCCTTTCAAGTGCCTTAATCTGCAAGTGCTCTAATCTTTCGAAAATCGAAAAAGGAACAATCGATTAAGCTACCGTATACCCACCGTTACATACCGTAATCCAGGGAAATCGATAAACAGACAGAGGTTTCCGTGTGGCAGCCCAAACAACCCCTATGTAGAAGTTTTAGGGTGATTTATTCGTAGCAGCCTCAAGGTAGCCAAAAGTCGCATTTGGCCAGCAAATTTTTCCCATAGGGAAGTTTTGATCCAAATCTGCCAAAATTTTCTAAAAATTGAAAAATGGGTTTCTGATTTGTAATCAGCATCCCAAAAAATCCCGCGAAAAAGTTTTGAGCTAAACCCAAAACAATTTTTCTTAACACCCTAAAAATTGCCATTCGTGAACCTTTTTCTATTCGCAAAGCTATGAAAATGCCCACTTTTGGAAATCATCAGTAAATTTTTGAGGCTCTGAGGAAATTCTTAATTTCCGATTATTGATACACAGGACTATACTTACATATCTGCAACATCCAGAACATGGTTTTTTAAATCATCGGGATGTAAGTAAAACAAGCCCTAGTGAGGTAGAATACTCCTAAGTAAACATTTCCTTTTCACAAACACAGCTAAGAGTTTTCAAAGACCTCAATAAAAATTTTTGTACCTTTATGAAGGGAAGTTTCGGGACCATTAACATTGTTTATGATGCCGGCCAATAACCAATTTTTGATTGAACACAATAGAACCAAATGTGATCTTCAAAGCAAAGTCGGTGGTGGAGGAGAAAACGAATTCTTGGACGGTGTTTGGTTAACTCATTCACAACAACTGGATAAATATTTTTTTTGCTTATCGGGTAATTATGGGCGATTTATAAGTTGCACCTATGCTTAAGCTTCCAATAATGTCTCTTTCCAGAGAAGCGACTTCAAATTTCAAATACAGACAGGATCTTGAGCGCAATATTCTGCCGTTGCTGCCCTAGAGATACAAGTTTGTTGGATTGTCACCTCGAATTTAGCGTCCATTTTTCGAGGATCGCATTTTGTTCTCGGTGTTTTTAAATGGGAGAAAATTGGAATTTTAGTGCAGTAATCGCAATGGACGTCTTCAGACGGATGGAAAGAGTTTTTAGCGATCCTCTTCTCAAAAATTCAGAACCTATAAGTAATAGAAAATTGAATATTGCAGTCGAGTCTAGGGCATAACCAATATAACCGGCATGGATCGTGAAGAGACTTCGCGCGCACTGTTGAAGGTTGGCGCAAACTCGGTGCACCTATGTTATAGCATTTGGCACCGAGTTTGCGCCAACCTTCAACAGTGAACGCGAAGTCTCTTCACGATCCATGCCGACGTTATGTCCCATGCACTTTATATACCGCTGCTAACCTCGAGGAAAAAGTCAGAATTGGCATAGTTGGCAACAAAAGCGCCTCTCTACCACATTGCGGTGCAAAATTATAGGTCCATCCTAATTTTCGCATTCAAGAGGCCAAGCCCCGGACGTCGCATTACGAGAACAGTACCAATGGATTCAGGAGTGCTGAAAACCCTTGTAGACAGTGTTTCAGAACAATCGGTTTCTTGGTTAAGAAGTACTGCTTGTTTTGGCTAACAGTGTACTCCTTAAAGGTGTTAATCTTCGATTTTGACATCAATCGCTAAGGCAGCGTCCATAAGTGGCGAGAGCGTGCGTTTCCGCTGGTGTGCGCCACTCAACGCTCAGCGCCGAAGGATGCCCGCACACGAAAATTACCACGGGAAAACACCCCTTGCATCGTGTAGAGTGCGCGCAATCATTTTAGTCTGAGGAGTGGACGGGGCCGCGAAGGTAGATCACCCCACGCTAATCGAAACGCCATTCTCCAGTGAGGCCGCCAACCCCACACGGCCAGCCGCCTGGTACATGAGTCAGACTAGAAAGAAAACGAAAACCATAGGTTCGATTGACAACGTTTGACCGGGTGATCAATCACTCGAGTCGGCGCGTTGACTAATCATTTCCAACGGTTTGTGATGGCTGTGGTGGAATAATGGGTAACGAAGGTTATAGTTTTGAAACACATTTGCTGCTCCCTGCTTCTGGGATGGAGCATAAGACTTGAAACTTGCTGGTGCCTTTTTAGAGCGGACGTGGGCAGGCGAGGACGAGCGGATGAGAGCGGCTAGCAAATCATATGCCCACGATGACCATCGATTTTGCGCAATCGCGCGCCCCGCAACGTATGGGCGCTGCCTAAATCCATTGTTTGGCCCCCGAGTAGAACTGAAATGACGAACAAACCGAGAAAAACGCACCAGAAGGGCACGGAATTCTTTACTCTTCCTTCGCTTTTTTACTCTCCGTGGAACTGTTTGTTGTGACAATGAAATCGTTTCTGGACCCGTCTTTTGCAGTTCGCTATTTTGTGTTGCTCCGTTCATTCCCTCGGACCCTAACTATTACCATTTGCCTGAAATATTCTTCCATCTTTGGTTAGCCCCATTTTTCACCGGTGACAACCACCGTGAACATGTTCATCAAAGCGGACAACTAGTCCTGGCCAGAGAAGAATATCTCTGAAATAAGACGATTTAGTGCGTTCCTCACCTTTTCTTCGCAATTTTGATAACACTTGGTAGCCAACGCATTGTTTTGAGTAAGAAACTCGGAAACGAGAGTCATCGCGAACACTGCTTTCAAAGGCAGTGTTCACGATGATCATCCTAGTTGACTTTCCACAGGGGGAAGAATCCTAGGCTCCCAGTGCCAAAGGAACGGTAGAAAACGAGCCCGGAGTGGCAAAATAACGGCTACGAACAAGCGTTTTGGTGCCCCCAGACACGCCCCGGGCCCCAGATCCGCCCCTTGAAAGGAACAAATGAAGACTCGGATGATGAGGAATGATCAAGTGAAGAAAGTGCTGATAAGTGAGCTGTTTGCTTCATTGCACTGATAGGTATCATCCTTCTAGTGGTCAATTCCTCTACGCTCAAAAACCAACGTAAACAAGGGAAGGCCTATTTTGGCTCAAAAACGCGTCTTTCGTGTCCTTTTTAGGCATGCCTTGCTGTATAGGGCACCAGAACTTCCGTAATCCATGGAGATATCGGAAGTGAAATTTATCGTGAACACTGCCTTTAAGCTGTGCAAAATTATAGGTTCGCCTGTGGAAATAATCATTTATCCGAACATTAACAGCAAATAAAACACATCTAATAGTCAATTGCACCTCCTTTACTTACACAAACATCAAAAATCCTATTAGGCATACTTTTAACAAGATTATCGATCACTTATTGGTCTACACTCGCCCACTCCGGCAGTCGGGGCTTAGTAAGTCGGCCCAATACCGTTAGTACGCCGGAACAAAGGGATTGGCAGCACCCGTACTGTAGCTGCTGGTAGCAGCAGAATATGCTGCCAACGACCAGGAGCTCCTGCCGCATGTGCTGATGTACTAACGCTTTGGAAGCAGTTGGCCGTTTGAGGCCAGTCCGAAAAGGTGACCTTGTGTCACTTTTCGGACGTTAATTTTGAACGCTGAGGGGTCATCCCCATGACCCATCGCGAAGAAAGCCTCCTCGTTGTGGACCGAGGCGAAGATGATGTCCTTCTTGCCGACCGAGCTGAGGTTGGCCTCCTTGCTGCTGGCCGTGACAAAGATTATACCCAACACAGGCAAAGAGGGTGTTTCTTTCACCATTTGCAGAACAATCTGTCGACAATGAGCGTTAGAACGCCAGCGTACATTGGCAGGGTATGCTGCCGCAACCAGCAGCTCCTGCACACAACGAGCGTTAGTACGCCAGCATATGTTGGCAGGATATGCTGCCGCAACCAGCAGCTCCTCCACCAACGAGGGTTAGTACGCCAGGTTTGCCCTGCCGTACTAAAGGTATTGTGCCGACGTACCAAGCCCCGACTGTCCGAGCATGCATCTAGAACGGCAACCTTGAGATCAGAAACCGAGGAAAAGGTGATGCCATTCTTATACACCTTCCGCACAAGAATTCCCCACGAGTTCTCCATTGGATTCAGATCGGGAGAACATGCGGGCCATTTCATAGCGATCACATTGTGCGCTTCTAGCCATGCAGATGTTGATTTCGACGCGTGTATTGATGCGTTGTCATGTTGAAAAAGGAGATCCCGTCGTCGATGTCTTTTGATATATGGCAGTAGATGGTCATGAAGCACTTTTTGGTAATCCAGGCTGTACGAAACTAAGTCAAGTGCAACACGTCCATGACCAGAAAAAGCAGCCCAGACCATCAGACTTCCGCCTCCAAAGTTGCGCTTCGAGAAAAACCGTTTGTCTTTTCGCAGATCCCTCCAGTAGTGGGTTCTACCATCTAAGCCATCCTAACTCCATTTTTTTCGTCAAAAAATACGACCTGGAATGCAGAAGTAGTAACTTTTCAAACTTCCCGACCGAGGCTGTGGCGACCTACTTCCTTCCATTTTGTGGTCATGTTGGTACGAGCAAAACGCATCCTCGCCGACTTGTGAAGGGATGTTAAGCAGGGTGCAGGTCTTATAACTTCACGGATGAAGTGTGGACAGCGGTGAAGAGACCGACGTATTGTCCATTTCGAGATCGAAAGATTCAAACTCCTTCGGATGTCGTTCGCGGACTGCATGCTGTTTGATGCTTCACGAGCAACATGCATCTCTTCCCGCCTCGAAAGCTTTCTCGATCGACCACCTTCTTTCTTCTTGTCGTACTGCACCGATTTCTTCAAGTATTCATTGATACAGTTCTACGATCTTTCCAGTTGAGACGCAACCCTTCTGTTCAGGATTTCAGCTCCATGTAGGGCGTTCACTTGAGCCCCCAGCAGTAGAAAGCTTCATCCCCCTCGGCATTCCTTGGAACAAATGTTGGACACTTTTTCCAAAACAAACAGTACTTCTTAACCAAGAAACCGATTGTTCTGAAACACTGTCTACAAGGGTTTGCAGCACTCCTGAATCCATTGGTACTGTTCACGTAATGCAAAGTCTAGGGCTTGGTCTCTTGAATGCGAAAATAAGGGTGGACCTATAATTTTGCACCGCACTGTATACTTTGGATCCGACTCAAAAATTTCATTTACTCGGATTTCGGAGAACTCAAAAATCAAAGTTCTTCGATATCCGACTCAAACGGATAAATTCAAAGTAACAACATCGAATAATCCGAGCCATTCGGATAGAGAGGCTAAACGGATAGTTGGATCTCGGACCAATCTGAAAATTACGTTTTTCGGTGATTCGGAATTTGGATCATTCGGATTTGACCTTTTTTCGGTGAGTCGGAATCCGAATCTCCGGTCGGATACACGTCGGTATAATGCACTCTGGCAAAAATTTTCAAGAAAAAAGGCTTTCTACCGTACCATGACAGAACATTTCATTGGTAATCATCTTTATATCAAAATATTTGCAAAACAATACTATTTTTGGAATTGTGTTCATTCTTCAAAATATCTTCAAGGTGACTATAATGTTAAAGCATTCTCAGGCACTAGTGGATGCCGACCCCAGAGCTAAATCACTGCTTTTTGTGGAGCGCGGAAAAAAACACCAATTTAGGTGGAGCGGTGGACACCTATTCAGGTGGAGCGCAGGCTATTTTTCATGACTAATCAGTGAACCGCCGCTCACAAAAATTTTTTGCCCACTCAATCTGCTGTGGGTGTCGACCGCTGAGGATTTCGGGAACAGGGATGTCGACTGACGAAGGTCGCGAAAACGTGGATGTCGACCGCCGATGATCTTGAAGATGTGGATGTCGATCGCCGAGGATCTCAAAGATGTGTTCAGGCACTCGTGGATGTCGACCCCAGTGCGAAAACAATGCTTTTTGTGGACCGCGGATGAAAAACGCTTATTTAGGTGGAGCGCAGGTCATTTTTGATGACTACTTAAAGGCAGTGTTCACGATAATCTTCAAATTTTAGATTAATCGCGATAATGATTGAGTGGCCCCCGGGTATAACTAAAATAACGTAGAAATTGAGTATGTACTCAAAATTGGTTTAGAACGGTTCAGTGGTTTTCGAGTAAAAATTGAAATACCGAGCGTTTTTGTTGTTAATCTCCTTTTTTTCAGACGGCGTTCACGATCTTGCGGGTACACTTAAAATTGAGCTAGGGAGCTCATTTTTGGACAGGAGGCTGGAAATGGATGCAGGTCGCTCCTATTCCATTTTGAACTCGATACCTTAACTTTGAAGGGTACCTCAAAATCGTAAGTTTACATACCAAATTAGCCGTGGAGCACGAAAACTGCTATTTTCTGCTACGGCTGTGGAGACCGGGGTAAGTGGGTTATTCTGCAGTCAATCAACACATGTCGTCGGAAATAAGTACTGAACTTGTCAGAATTCGTGCTCATGACACGTCATCGATCGATAATCAATATAATCGATTTTCGCGCTTTTTGCACAAAATGCGGCGAGGAGTGGAGATTGCTGGTGGGATTGGTTTTCTTGGTTGGGGGATTTCCTCATCAGTCATTATCGACAAATACCGATCAATAATATTGATTTTTTTGCCTGTTGCACAAAATTACGCAATGATTTTTGATTGTTGATGGCTCTAAGTCATTTGTTTGGGAAATTGTTCTCATCATGCGAGATCAAATATTAATGATCAATAATATAGATTTTTTGCATTTGCACCGAATGCGGCAGAGTTTTATTTTTTATGGTTGTAAGTCATAGGTTTCAAAAATTTTACTCATACAACAATATCGTCTGTGAGATGTTTCATCATTCCAAAATGGAAATCGTAGAGCAAAATTATAGTCAGAAAGGGAACCTTTGGGAAAAATATGTGAAATTTCTGAAAATTCAGCTTCCTGGCAAAAGTAACGATTTGGCAATGTCATTTATGAGTCAAAAAAGTTCAAGAAATATCTTGAAATTTCTTTAAAAATCGATTTGGCGTAAAATAGCCTGGAGTAATAAAAAAGCAGGGAAACGAAGTGAAATAGCCAAAAATACGATTTGGTGGTCGATCATTTCACAAGCTTCTCCATTAAACTTATCAAAACGAAATCAAGCGCGCAAAGGAAACATTAAACCATTTATGAAAGCTGTAATAAGGGATTCAGCATATGTCATGCTAGGTGAAGGCAACGCTCCATTCCATATCGTGCTTGATTTCGTTTTGATAAGTTTAATGGAGAAGCTTGTGAAATGATCGACCACCAAATCGTATTTTTGGTTATTTCACTTCGTTTCCCTGCTTTTTTATTACTCCAAGCTATTTTACGCCAAATCGCTTTTTAAAGAAATTTCAAGATATTTTTTGAACTTTTTTTGACCTATAAATGACATTGCCAAATCGTTACTTTTGCCAGGAAGCTAAATTTTCAGGAATTTTGAATTTTAAAATGTGTGTGTGTGTGTGTGTGTGTATGTGTATGTGTGTGTGTGTGCGTGTGTGTATGTGTGTGTGTGTGTGTGTGTGTGTGTGTGTGTGTGTGTGTGTGTGTGTGTGTGTGTGTGTGTGTGTGCGTGTGTGTGTATGTGTGTGTGTGTGTGTGTGCGTGTGTGTGTATGTGTGTGTGTGTGTGCGTGTGTGTGTGTGTGTGTGTGTGTGTGTATGTGTGTGTGTGTGTGTGTGTGTGTATGTGTGTGTGTGTAAGTGTGTGTGTGTGTGTGTGTGTGTGTATGTGTGTGTGTGTGTGTGTGTGTGTGTGTTTGTGTGTGTGTGTGTGTGTGTGTGTGTCTGCGCGTGTGAGTGTGAACGTGTGTGTGTGTGTGTGTGTGTGTGTGTGTGTGTGTGTGTGTGTGTGTGTGTGTGTGTGTGTGTGTGTGTGTGTGTGTGTGTGTGTGTGTGTGTGTGTGTGTGTGTGTGTGTGTGTGTGTGTGTGTGTGTGTCAGGGCTGTGCGTAACTGGATTTTGTAATTTCGTAAATCGTAATTCGTAATTCGTAACTGATAATGAGTAACAAGCCCACACATTAGCCAAACCTGATTCGATAACGTAAACACTTCAACACTTCAGTAATGAGGTGTTTTCATATCGAAGGTAGGTTGTTCTGAACAGTACATACTTGAAGAAATTCTCAGGGTACATATGTACATATGTACCTGGAATAAAAACGACTTAAATAGACAAAAGGTAAATTTCAGGCTTGATCAAATACCAAACCTGTGCCACATTCTGCCCTAATT